>CAXIVR010000001.1:170703517-170733517 GCA_964035755.1 Teleogryllus oceanicus | reverse complement strand
AGGGCATATCGTTTACGTAAAGTAGGAACAGAATAGGACCTAAAATCGATCCTTGAGGAACTCCACGTGCAATGGGCAAAGAGTCGGAAAGGTGCGTACGTAGTGTTCCATAATTCCAGTATGGTATTTCCACTCTCTGAGATCGTTGTTTAAGGTACGGACATAACCAATCTAGAGCAATACCACGGATTCCATATGAAAGTAATTTGGAAAGCAAAATGTCATGATCAATGACGTCAAAAGCTTTTCAGAGATCTAAAAATAATCCAATAGGTGCCTGGTTTTGATCCAATGATGAGGCAACATCTTTAAGAAAAGAAAATATAGCTGTTTCCGTTGATTTTGGTTTTCTAAATACATGTTGTCAATCTGAAAGCGCGTCGTGTTTACTGAAAGGTTTCCATTCGTACGTAAAAACAGTCTAATATTTTCGAAAAAACTGATAGAAGTGAAATGGGCCGATAATTTTGAATTTCATTTTTGTTGCCTTTTTTGAAGAGCGGCTTAGTGTTAGCTGTTTTGAAAATATCTGGAAACGTTCCAGTGCATAATGATGCATTAAATATGTGAGTTAACGTGTGTATATTGGCATACACACAAGTCTTTAACAAAGAATCCGGTATATGTGTGTATGTGTGTGTGTATATATATATATATAGTGTGTGTGTGTGTGTGTGTGTGTGTGTGTATACACTACTGTTTGTGGAAATTGCAACACCGCGAAGGAGCGGCATTTCGTGGATAAGTTTGAGATCGCCAGGTGATTACATTTACAACGCCGCCAGTCACGTGGTTGCGACGTAGGGACGGCTTATCGCACCATGTTCGGGTATAAATAGAGGCGCCTTGGAGAGTTTACAAACAGTGACAGGTCGACCCTTGGCTCGCACAAGTTGTCTGTAAGTCACACCATGCCTTGTCGCCGACAGCGAGTGCAGTACGAACACTTAACGGACTTCGACCGGGGCAGGGTCGTTGGGATGCGAGAAGCTGGGTTGTCCTACCGCCAGATTGCCACACGTCTGGGACGAGTCGCCAGTACCATCATGCGAACATGGCGTCAGTGGACTGCGGAAGGTCGTACCCACCGCCAGCGTGGGACAGGGCCTCGCTATCACACTACGGCGAGGGAAGATCGACACCTCTACCGTATGGCCATCACCGATCGCACAGCGACATCCACCACGTTAGCGCAGCAGTGGAATAGAGTGACAAGGCACAGCATGTCCGCCAGCAGTGTTCGGCGCCGTCTTGTGCAAAGGGGCTTGATTGCTCGCCGCCCCTTGTTGCGCCTTCCACTGACTCTCGACAACAGACGCCTCCGACATCTGTGAGGCGTCGAACATCGACATTGGCGGGCTGAGTGGCAGCAAGTCATCTTTTTCGACGAGTCCCGCTTCAATTTGTCCAATAACGACGGTCGTATACGTGTTCGACGACATCGCGGTGAACGCAATCTGGAGGGATGCATTCGCCAGCGTCATACCGGCCCAACACCCGGTGTAATGGTATGGGGTGATTGGCTACCACTCACGGACCCGCCTACTCCCATTGAGGGAAATCTCAACGCCCACCGGTACATCGAGGAAGTCGTGAGGGCGGGGCCGGAGGATATTGGCGTGTTAACACCAGATACAGCTCCTTCCGTGGCCGGCTCGTTCACCTGACATGTCGCCAATTGAACATGTGTGGAGCATGCTTTCCCAGAGGCTGGTCCGCCAGGCACCTCCGCCAGCTTCCACCGCCGAACTCTGGACGCGGCTTGAAGGAGCATGGCAGGACCTGCCACAAAAATACAGACTCTTATTAACTCAATGCCGCGCCGTGTACAGGCTCTTGTGGATGCGCGTGGTGGCTTCACAACTTACTGACTTGGCATGTATCCATGTATTTGATGGTACTGCAAATGAAATAAAGTAGTGCCTGTGACATGGGTGCACAGTACATTGAATATCATTTCCCTAGATCCATTCGTTGATATGATGTTGATATGATTTTCGCTGCTGCTACAGTTTCTATTCTTTCGTCTAAACTGGGCAGTGGGAAATATTCTGTCTTAATGACTTGGTTCAATTTCCTGTAATCGATACAAGGCCGAGGCTTCTTACCTGGAGCCTCCACTAATATCATGGGCGAAGCGAAATCAGAGTCAGAACATTCAATGATCCCGTCGCGTAACATTTTGGCAATTTCTTCTTGCAGAATTCTATTTTGTCGCATAGACATGCGGTAAGGCGCACTTCTAACCTTCATCGTGCTGTCTACAAGTTCAAGATCCATTTCGGCCCTATCGGTCAAACCTGGCTTATCCGAAAATATATCTCTGTTTTCTATAATTAAATTCTTCAGCTTCTCGTGCATTTCCGGCGTCGCGTCGGTACTTACGAGCATGGATTCCGCGTCGAAATCGCCTGCTTCTAACTTGAGAGTGTACTTATCTATTGCGTCAACCGTCTCCTCCCCACCGTTCTTACCCTCTGTAACATAGTTCACATATTCCGTTCTCTGATGATAAGCCTTCATCATATTGACGTGATACACCTTCCCGGTACTTTTGTTCGGTAATTTTACGACATAGTTTACTTCGCAAAGATCAGAACCTTATCTCCTACATAAAAATTCCGCGAAATCGCTTTCTTATCGTAACACAGCTTCCTTTTCTGCTGTTCACTCGAGAGTTTCCTGTGCGCGGTTTCTCGGATGTGCCTTAATTTATTTATCAATTCAAATACATATTCTGTGACTGAATTATTCTCAGATTCGATTCCTGCAATATTCTCATACAATAATGTTACGGGTGTTCTCAAATTCTTTCCGAATACTAATTAAGCTGGCGTATACCCTAACGATTCATGAACTGAAGTTCGCATGGCAAATATTGCCGGCAGATTAGTCTCCCAATCGCCTCCTGCGTCTAGACACAATATTTTGAACAGGCGGTTCATAGTTCGATGAATTCTTTCAACCGGATTGCTTTGCGGGTGATAGGCCGAACTGTGTACTACCCGTATTCCAAATTTCTCCGCAAATTCTGTCATAAGATTGCTCGTAAAGCAAGTTCCTTGATCTATCTGAATTTCGCGAGGAAATCCCGTTCGACTGAACAATTCTAACAAAGCATCGATGACGGTGCTCGTCTGCAAATCTTTGATTGGAATAGCCTCGGGGTACCTTGAAGCTACGCAGATCGCAGTTAATATATATTTAGCCCCTCAGTTACTCGGCGTAAATGGGCCTACAGTGTCTAAATTTAATTTCGAAAACACTTCGCTAATAGTTGGCACAATGACTAGAGGAGCCTTTTTTCTGTCCCCGCCATGGCCTACCTTCTGACAGCTATCGCAGGTTTTTACAAATTTTTCCATCTCTTGGAAACAATTGGGCCAATAAAAATAGCGCGACATACACGATTTTGATTTAGAGCAACCTACATGGCAAGAAGCTGTTTCGTGGCAAACACGCAAAACTGCTCCTCGATAAACCTTCGGAATTACCAACATCTCGAACTTCTCGCCTTTCTTCGATTGACGATTCTTAAAGAGAATGTCATTCCGCGCAAAATATGAGTCCTTCCCTGGCTCTGTATTTATTTCTTTATACAATTCATAAATTGGTCTGATTTCAGTGTCGTCCTCCTCCTGCGCCGCGCAAAACTGAGTCGCATCTATCTTTAATAAATTTACTACTTCCTCCGGTAGTTCGTTTTCGATCTCGTAACCTATCTCTACGGTTTCTACTGGTTCCTGGTCACCTACTATATTCCCTTCACTCTGCACTTGCGCGCCTACGTGCGTAACTGGGTCAAGTTGCGGCGTCTCCGCCTGCTCTGAATTTTCCCTATGCTCCTTCTTAGCCGCCCTAGCTCTAGTTACCACCATATTTATCATCTGTGGTTCCACAAACCCGTCCTTAATCTCCTATAAGAGCGAAATCGTCCTATTACTCAATATATAACATTCGAGCTCACATTCTCGGGGTACAATGGCGGCTCGTGTAACCACGCGCCCGCTCGGAATTTCTAAATCGATCTGCGCTACTCGCAAGTTCTTGGCGCCCTATCCAATAGCTGACTAATCCAGATAGTTTCTCCCGTAAAATGTTCTTCGCCAACCAGATTCTCGTTTACTAAATCAAACGTAGCTCCCGAATCAAAAAGAACAATTGTTCCTAAGCCGTTCACGATTCCCATTACATTATGCTGTTTTAGAAGCTCTCTAGCAGCCGGTTCACATGCATGGTTGATTGATTCTGGGTTCTTATTAGGACATTGCTAGATGCTTCGGCGACCGGCAAACAAAACATTTCCTAATAAATGGCTTATCGAATTCTGAACGTGCCGCTGATTTACTCGTCGCCCCGCTCCTAGAACTCGGTTTCTCGGGTTCGGCAGGAACTACTGCCTGTGCCTTAACCTCGACTGGCTCCCGTGGCTTTGTATGGAAAGAACCCGGCTTTCTCCAGCCTTGTCTATGTTTCTCATACGCATCCAATTGCTTAGCTAATTTGATCGGGTTTGTGAATTCCGCCCACGAATCAACGAAAATTATCCCGTATTTCCCACGACACCTTCCTTTTCATTTGATCAGTGACGAGTAAATTTAATAAAGCATCGAACGTATCAACGCGTAATCCCGACACCCATTCTCTCGCATAATTCAACAGTTCTCTCGCGAATATGCCCCATGTAGAATTACTGCCTTTACTATGTTTAGTGAATAATTGACGGAATTTCTCTGCATCAAATCGGAACAATTCTAACAATTTTGCCTTTAATACATCGTAAGTCCACTCTTCTTCCTGCTCATATAAAATAATCCAATTATTTACATTATGGGGAAGTAAACTTATTAAATGAACTGCCCATTCACTTTCATTTATTCTTAACTGCCTACATTGGCTCTCAAATGCGCTCAAATACGCCGTAATGTCGTCATTTTCCCCTCTAAATCTGCCTATAATCTGGCCTATTTTAATCGCCTCCCCATGCGATTATACACGTGTTTCGGAGCTCTCTTGCGAACGCGCTCCGCCTATACTCGCTTCAATTCGTAAGCGTTCGAGCTCTGCCTGCTGATTTCTCGCCCTCTCCCGTTCTGCTCTCTCTCTTTCCTCCCGTTCCCTCTCATTCCTTTCCTGTTCCTCCCTCAGTGCCCTCTCTTTCCTATCCTTCATTTCCTCCATTTCTATATCTTTACAATGCTGCTCGCCTAATCCCTCAATAAAATCTGGATCATAATCCTCATGGCTAATAATTAAAATTTTCAGTTTAGGGATTGTTTCGGTTCCGTCTAGTCTAATTCCCAGATCACTGGCAATCCTAATCATCCACCCTTCTTAAATCTACTGAGGTATGCCATGACTCCCAAACAATGCCGAACTCTGCAGAAACGTACTTACCCTGGCTTCCGCTGTCCGCAAGCCGCTTCCTTGTTCGCGTGCTCGATGCTGGTTCTCTCGAGTTCGGTGAAGTCGTGCTCGTATTAGGTCGTAATGGACTTCCTTCCGTCCTGTCCGTCTACTTCTTTCTTGAAGCCCTCGCTCCGCATTCACAGTTACGTGCGCGAACTTACCCGTCCCGTCCTATGATTCTAATTCTCGAATTGTACTGCCCTAACTTTGGCTTGGCATTGCACGCCGCGCCTCCTAATTTTATCACTCCGGACTGCGCCACGTGGTGCTAGGTGAAACATACACTGCACCTACAATACGGCCCCGTTTACACACTCGGTGCCTACAAATTCACTCGTGGACTTGCTAAAGCCCCTTACCGGCGTGCTTTCAGTGCGCGTTTCTCCCCAGACGTAGTTCGTGCAGGCGACGCCAACCTCAGGCGTGCACTACACAGGTCGCTGCCACCATTTTATCACTCCGTCGTCTGTGGCGTCATGCATTTGCAATAATAACACAGACGAGTGTGGGTTTAGTAATTTAGAGGTTTATTAACTGACCACCACCTTATTACAAATAACGTAATTACTAATATCCCTACACGGAGTAATTTCCCGTTACGGCTACCACACCACTACGCACTAATCTCAAGCATTAGATGACGTGAAGCGCCGCAACCCACCTACGACTCAGCATCGAGTCAGTCTCTGTACGGCAACACATTGCCGGCCCTGCACAGCTCGCGGCCCGCGCCCACCCAGACTCCGATTCGTGCCGCACCGCGTCCCGTAACCAAGAGAGCGTTCCGCCGCTCGCCAGGGCTGACGCTCGCCCTTCTCCCCACCACGCTGCCTCCTTGGGTTTCCCGCCGACGTCACATCCGCTCGTAAACAAAGGCTGATGCGTGATGCCTTAGCGTCGCCTATGCCACGCGGCCGTTCGTTACACTTGCGTTTGTGCATGACGCTACAGTATGTATATGCGTGTATGTGTGTATATATATATGTATATGCGTGTGTGTATATATATATATATGTATATGGTGTGTGTATCGCTACAGTATGTATATGCGTGTATGTGTGTATATATATATGTATATGCGTGTGTGTATATATATATATATGTATATGCGTGTGTATATATATATATATGTATATGTGTGTGTATATATATGTATATGTGTGTGTGTATTTTATTATATATTGTATATATTTTGTGTGTGAAATATATATGTATATGTGTGTGTGTATATATAGTATATGCGTGTGTGTGTATATATATGTATATGTGTGTGTGTATATATATGTTTTAGTGTGTGTATATATATATATGTATATGGTGTGTGTATATATATATATGTATTATGTGTGTGTATATATATATTGTATATATTGTGTGTATATATATATATGTATATGTAATGATATATATATGTGTATATGTGTGTATATATATATGTATATGCGTGTGTGTGTATATATATGTATATGCGTGTGTGTGTATATATATGTATATGCGTGTGTGTGTATATATATGTATATGCGTGTGTGTGTATATTTTGTATATGATGTGTGTGTGTATATATATGTATATGCTGTGTGTGTATATATATGTATATGGTGTGTGTGTATATATTATATGCGTTGTGTGTATATATATGTATATGGTGTGTGTATATATATGTATATGTGTGTGTGTATATATATGTATATGGTGTGTGTGTATATATATGTATATGCGTGTGTGTGTATATATATGTATATGCGTGTGTGTGTATATATATGTATATGCGTGTGTGTGTATATATATGTATATGCGTGTGTGTGTATATATATATGTATATGTGTGTGTGTATATATATGTATATGCGTGTGTGTGTATATATATGTATATGCGTGTGTGTATATATATGTATATGCGTGTGTGTATATATATATGTATATGCGTGTGTGTATATGTATATGTGTGTGTATATATATATGTATATGCGTGTGTGTGTATATATATATGTATATGCGTGTGTGTGTATATATATATGTATATGCGTGTGTGTTATATATATATGTATATGCGTGTGTGTATATATATATATGTATATGCGTGTGTGTATATATATATGCGTGTGTGTATATATATATATATGTATATGTGTGTGTATATATATATATGTATATGCGTGTGTGTATATATATATATATGTATATGCGTGTGTGTATATATATATAATGTATATGCGTGTGTGTATATATATTATATGTATATGCGTGTGTGTATATATATATATATGTATATGGGTGTTGTATATATTATGTGCTTATGATATTTGTTTCCAGCTACTACGGTCATTAGTCCCGTTAGTGTAGTAATTGTTTTTATTTCGTGAGAGTGCGGTGTATGTTCCCCACTGGATGGTGAGATCCGGCGCCGACCCACGCGTCGGTTTGCGTTGGATTTCTTCCTGTCCAGATACATTACCTAGCGGCAAACAGCATCTGATGGAACAAGCCCTAAGTTCCCGAATGGTCTGCCATGTCTGGTAGTGTGTGTGTGTGTGTGTGTGTGTGCGCATATGCATGTGCATGTGCGCGTTGTGTGTGTGCATGTGCGCCCTTGTGTGTAAGGGGAGAGGATGAGACTAGGAAGTGGAAGATCACTCGCAGGCCTTTGACCCGTTGGTTAGGGTTCTGTTCCGTCATACAATGCTTCTTGTTGATCGGAGATATACACATACATTATACACTTTCATTACATATATACACTTTCAAGCTTCCGATCAGAGTAGCCGGCAGCTATAATTCTCCAGATAGCGATTAAATTCGACCTATCTCTCTGTTTAGTATCAAAAACCTTCGGGATGCGAGCCCTAGGACCTCCCAGTCAGTCACCGCAGAGTGAGCGACATTGCTAGCTCTGAGGTAAACTATACTTAGCTGATATGTACTGGGATTTCTAGTGATTATGTAATACAGAAATATTGTCTTTATAACAATATGCCTGAATCCTGAGTGATTTTAGAAATCCTTTAGTACTTACATCTATGGAAAATGTAGAAAAGCAGTATTTAAAATTGTTGTAACGCAAAATGTGTGGTCGATAGATAAATGTTTGATGTTTCGAAATCATTAATTACAGCAGAATTGTTATGAAACCCTTTGTAATTGGGAAAATGTATTGAATGTTACTAATTTACGGTGTTATACCAATGTTTTTAAACTGCAGGCTCGCCTTCCTGAGTATCGGCCCAATATTTTGTCTTCTGACATTTCTGACATGCCTCCCGATCCCGACTTGGAAAAAGAGAGGGAGGATTTAAGATGGGTACCAGCCATGACACTTGACACAGATCTTCTGATGTACCTGCGTGCTGCTAGGTCTATGGCAGCTTTCGCTGGTATGTGTGATGGAGGTTCTCCTGATGATGGTTGTGTTGCAGCAAGTCGAGATGATACTACTATAAATGCATTGGATGTGGTAAGTATGTAAATGTAAATGTTTTTATTAATGCTGCAACATGATTGCATGATGCACTAGAATTGATTGAATAGGAAGTGTAATAATGTAGACGAATTCTAAGTGGTGGTGTAACAGGTACACTATGCAGTGGCAATAATAGTTGTCTATAAAGTAGTGGCGATTATTTTAATTATTTTTTATCTCTAGTTCAAAATAAATTAGTGCTTTCATTGTCTACTTTTCATGGACCATCTTGTGAGCAAAATCATTTTAAATTCATATGAATGTGTTTACCTTTATTTTTGATTTTGCATAAGCCACGGAAATTTAGAAGACAATAAAGGTACTGTTCATTTCATTTTTGTCATGCCATGAGGCTTGTCTGTATCTATTTGACTGTTCGGGAGACGCCGCGTCCTAGACACAAGTGCCAATATTTCAGCCACCATTCTGCGACCTTCCGCAGGGCGAAATGCATGGAGCTGGATTACCCACGAGTTTGTATAGAGCGAGGTTCCCCTCTACTCATCAGCCGGTTGGCCGGGCGATCGGCCAATGAGGGAACGGGTCCTCTTAGTGGCGATGAAATGTATAATATTTGAAATTTGTAAATGTTTATTATTAACATCTTTCTTGAAGTACACGATTGCTGCTGGAACATTTTAAAATAGAAACGCAAGGAAATTGAGACGTACCATGTGTACAAAATCGTTGAGCTTCATTTCTTCAGTGACTTTATTTTTCAGTTCAGTTTTTCTCGGGGTCGGTTTTAATTGTTCCGTTTTTTATTGTAAAGAAGGAATGTCTACTTATGCCCCTTGCTCTGCAAAATTCATTCAAACGATTGACTCTGTTTTTGGATGTTTTCCTTTTAAGTTCTGGAATATTTTGAAAATGATTTTTACCACCTAATTATTTCACAATTTCTCCTGCGATCTATATAGATCTCTTAAAATTGATCCAATACACGATTCACTAAATTACGTACCTACTTTTCTTTACCACTGCTCATCCACAATCCTTACATCCACCAGCAAAAATCGACTGATCAGAATATACAACAATATGGAATTCTCGAAAGGTTTCTGGTGATCACTCGAGTTTTGATTTGGATGGTTCCTTCCACTGATGACATACAAACTAATGCTTCCTTTCAGCTCTACGGGTTACACATCCTGGACACTGCCTTGCCTTTTCGACATGCCTTCCGTCGCGCGCGGCTCGACTTCAAAACAAACATCAAATATACAGAAATAATGCATCAGAAGACCTTCTGGTGATAGAAAATAATTTCATTTTACACAAAACTTTGTCGCAGAAGTTTTTAATTGGACGTCAAGAACAAAAATATCCCAGCGACGATGTATTTTAAACCACAAATTAAAAATTCACTCATTTTCGTTGACAATTCATTTTTCGTAAGAGACATATCTTTACATATTTATATTTAAAGCACTTCCTCTCGCTAACTGAAATATTGTATCGATTTTTTCGAAAATTCACTAATTTTTGGATGTGTTTAAAAAGTCAGTTCCGCAGAAATCCAGAGTTATCATTATTTAATTTAAAAAGCAAATGAATGACAAATTTCATGGTTACCATCCTGTTCCTCGTAATTTTTTCTACTTTTGCAACAATCGATTTGGCAACTACACGAAATTATTCCATAAAAATAACATTGTCCATAAGAGCCCATTGTGTGTTCACGACGTCGTGTATAGAAGCTTCAAGAAACAGTTTTACTAATTTAAGATAGTGAACAACCTGTTGTACCAGCACCCTGGTGAGGAAACATTGAACTGCTTCTGCAAGGCCATACGTTACCGCGCCTGGTGGACAATGAATGAAATTATTGGAACTGAGGCTAGTATGCGCACAAACTACTCAGAAGTTCAATACATTATTTTTAATTGAGTATTTATTAATTTCATTAGGTTACTGTTACTGTACATCGTTATATTTCATATATAATTAATATTGATATTTTCACGTAGAATTTGGATGTGATATTAACGTTGTGTGTGATGTTAAGTGACATTTGTGACTCAGACAAAATAAAAAATAATAATTCATTGAACTTTTGTGTAACTTTTGTTAAGAATTAAGTGAACAATACCTCTAATTTCATTTGGAATTGCCAATAATAAAAAGTACATCAAACATATTAAATTTAATATTTGACTTTCGTTTTTATGTGTATTTTTTATTATACTATTTTTTACTTTACTCATCTGAATATTTTACTTACTGCACGGCAGTGAATTTTTTAATTCTTCTAGGTCTTTGAAAAAATTGGTTTATTTCGTAAGGCTTTATTGCCAACATTGCCAACGATTCAGCAATGCTTAATTGACCTTATCAGTGTTTAAATCAGACGTTTATTTTGTGGATTAAGTACATCAACCCCAGTTAGTGAAAACTACAGTGATTAAAAAAAAATATTTAGACAACACTATCATTACATGTATTTAAGAAATAAGGAAGTCTATTTGGAAAAGGGGATGGCAAATTGTTTTAAAGGAGTATTAATGTAGATATTTGTAGTCAACAATGTCTTACAAACTAAGGGACCTACTTTAGGACAGGAGTCAAATGGCAATGGAACATGTCCTATAATAATTAAATATCTATACATGTCCTAAAAATCGTCAATGGCATTACTGATTTAAAACTAGCAGATGCTACAAAGAATGTCCAAAATTGAAACATTGAGTTACAAAAACCACCGTGAATGAACATTAGTCTTGCGTTAACAAACTAGGGTTAAAACCAGGTAATGATCGTGTAATAGCCCGATACAATTCAAACACAGTTTCAACAAAATAAACTTGTAACTCGATACCACGGATGTCTAACGTACTACGAGATAGAATCAAGACTTTACCAACATACCCTTGATTCGGGCATGCTTAAGGTAATTCAGCGGTCATTAGTAAAGTATATGGAGGACCTATATGAACATAAAGTACTGGTTAATTTTCATTAACTCAAACTTAAAAAAATTATATAAAGTATTGGGGACCTTTACTACAAAAACTATGCACATTAATGAGCTTTAATATATATATATATATATATATATATATATATATATATTTATTCATATTCTGACACCCCCCGCCACCTACTACCTTCCACACGTGGTGAGGGCGTGATAGAATGAATGCTCATGAAGCGAGCTTAAAATTCTCAGGAAGCAGGATCTCTTGGGTATGAGAGAGGTCTGAACCCTTACACAATAAATCAGATAAAATACGAATAAAATGAGCATATATTCAATGAAAAAAGTACAGTGACAATTATATAACAGGATAATGCGCTTTAAGTAGTTGGTCGCTGAAAAAAAAAAAAAAAAAAAAAAAAAAAATGCGTCACCTCGACTGCCTGAACACACTTTCACCAATTACAATTTATATTTTGCTCCTTCCTCTTTCTGAGATTTCATTTACCAAATTATTTTACTCTTTCTACTCTCTAGTTTTTGTACGCTTTAAATAATTTTACACTTGTTTTAAGGTATCCCGTTCACAGGTGCTAGCCTTAGGCTTCGCACTCACTATAACACTGAACTTAAAAGAGAAAAAAACAATAAAACGTAACATACACGTTACTTAAATCTGACCCCTTTACATATCACAAAAACAATTACTTTTAACACAATACAATAAACTATGACTTTCCAGATCCATCAACTGTCATGTGAAAATCCCTGAATTATTTAAGTAAAATTGTACAAGCTATGGCCTCTTTGAATGAATTTAATGACACGTGCAGTAAATGAACTTAAAACTGCCACTCACATCGTTCGGGATACTTCTCTTACCTATTCTGGACTTTTTACCCACTTTTAGCACGAATTGTGTATTTTGGTTTCTCTTTTCCCAACTGATCGCCGCATAAAAGTTACCAGTTCTTTTACCTCAACAGCTCCGCATCGCTCGCCTGTAGGTAACCGTGGGGATTTTCTGCTGCTCACCCCGCATCGCCACTCTTCTCCGCTTGCTGTCTCACGTTACCAGTTTCCTTCCCTCGAACTCTGGACTCCGCCAAGCCTACAATTTCCACGCCCTTCTCCCGTTCTCCGGACTCGTACGATTCTCGTTCCAGTCCAGATCTTTCTCACCTACGCTTCGCTCTTCCTGGGGTCGTCCTTCTTCTGCCGTTTCTTCGCGCTTCCAGCCTCGAATAATTAATGTTGCTTGAGTTATGCTTTAAATGCTCGGCCTACCTACCACACTTTGGGCGTGTGTGGTCTCAGCGTGCAGTATGAGGTGCTGGATTTAGTTAATGTCCTTCTGCGCGAATTTTACTAATTTAAAATTATTTCGGCGTCAATCAATCATTTCACTTGCTCTCTCAAATGGGATGCAGAAATGATTGTGCCCACTTTAATTACCTCACTTTTGAAGATACGCTTCTCAAGCTAACTTTTAACTACCAAGTTAAAATAAACTCCTAGGCTATCAAATTACAATCGTCTTCAGAACTCAGTCTAGTCGCCGTCGCTGCTGCAATCATAGAGGGCTCCTCCGAGGCGCGCCGCGATACTTATGGTACTCGCGCCTGGGGAAATTTTGGAGGGGTGAATAGTCTCCTCTTTTCGTGACCTCCCGGAAAACATTATTCACTAGTTCGGGCGTCAGAGTTCGAAAAGCTGTGGGTACGAGGGCGTGTTTACCAGCCATCGCTCCATCGCGTACCCTACTCCTCTCTGTTCGTGGGCTTCTGCTCGTAGCTGATGGTGGCGTTATGGCGTTGTCTAATCCCGTGACGTCACAATAAATATATAGTAACACACACACACACATACCCACACGTGGTGATCAGTTTAAAACGCAACCATATCAGTTTAAAATGCAGGCAGATCGAATTGCACTCGCATGTTTGAGGGTCAGGCAGTAAATGTCTAAACCCTTCTCCCTTACCCAGAGGGGGCAGGTGCCCTCGTATACAGTTTAACGAGAAAAAGCACGTTCCTGCTTCTTTGGCGTCGACAAACAATTGTATTGAGAAGAACAGTGCTTTATTTGTAAATTATTTAAATGTTAATTACGTTTGCCATGTAAAATATACATTTAGATAGCTTAAATTACAAACTTTGCTTGTTTCATTTACCCAACAAATATGCTTAAGATATGTTCACATGATAAATTATCAATTCAACTCGTAAACAAATGTTTGTTTTCAAATTTTGTTTGTTTCATTTACCCATAATTTCCGCACTATCCTTGTTGTTGAAATATGCCTTCTGCATGGTCTTCATTCAAACCCAGTTGCTTAAGGCCCATCAGACCCCTAGGGATGACTCGGTGCTTGAAACAATTATCAGGATAATGTTGATTTTTCATATTCCATGTTTCTCCAGGTTCAACAAGATTTGCATATTTACGATTTTCAGATTTACTTTGAATGTTGCCAGTATTTGGGAACCAAATCAATCACATGACATTTTCTCACTTATAATCAAAAATCGTCTGTTGTAATCACTGTCTTGTCTTTTAAAGATAGTTCTATCAATACAGGCCTTTTCCCTTCCCCAGAACACTCATGGTTGTACTAAAGTACGGTACCTTATTTTCAGTCAGAAGACGACTTTGACCAGCTGATGTAAATTTTGGCCCCCAGATCATGCCCTGTTTATACTGGTGCCTACAAATGTGTAAGCCAGGTAACATGATGAATTGATTCACTGTTGGACTAACCATAACGACATAACTCATTCTGCACTTGTATTTTAACAATTCCTAATAGTTACGCGTTGGAATAACGATGCTGAATGAACATAAACCCTTTGGTTCGGGAAAAGATCTGTCCTGATATTATAGTTCATGCTTTCAAATCGACATGTTCTTGGCTCATCTCATGGATGTCTTCCGTGAAGGCTTTGCCATCCAAAAATCTCTTTGCGTCATTGCGCAGGAAGTCCACACATCCTGTCTCGACAGCTCTATCAGATATAGACATCTCTTCCAATTACTTATGCAGTTTTGATGTATTTGCCAAGGGGGAAAATACATTCTCATGCTTCACTTGCTGACAAAGTTGGTTTCATGTCATGAGTCCTCTTACCGCATATTTCTCGAGTGTTATACGTTCGACTGCAGATTTGGATGGTCCCGTGCTTTCGTCATTAAAACTCATTTCCGTTTAAGTTCTCATTCTTTTTGCTCCAAAATTCCCAAATGATATTTTAAGACTGGGACACATAGGTGTTAATAGCTTTATGATCTTTTTCCCATTCAACTTTGTTTTCAGGGTTTTCAGGTTCTTTGGAAAAATTCCTCTGAAGTTCATCTTTCATTTCCTTGATAAATGTCCTTGCCTGTCCCCTCAGATCTTACGTTCTAAAGGACACCCTTTGTATCAACTGTTTATTTTCAAGTTAAAAGCTCCCTCTTGGTTTCCCTTTACAATATTCAATGTTCGACTTTTTTCCAGGCCAAACTCCATTTAATACTTTTAAAATGATTCCACAATACTCAATAGTTTTTTCAAGTTGAGATTTTGTCAACTTATATCTTTAAATCATCCATATAAAAAAGGTGATTTATCGATACATCATTTTTGCTCTAATTTAATTCAAATCCATATTTAGGGGAATTCAAAGTTAGATGGGATTCATACAGATGAAAACCCAGAGGACAGTGAGTCCCCTGAAAATACCTCTTCAAAACATTGATTGTATCAGTTTGGGTGTTGTCCCAGAGTACTTAAGAAATTTTTTTTCACTTCGACATGTATTTCCAAGAAGAGACAACTTTTGTATCAAACCCCAAAATCCTAAGTATTTCATCAATGGTATGGTACAGAATCAAGGCTTTTATAATAATTCGCCATGAACAAGTTCGATGTTTTGCATTCTTGACCCCACACTACAGATCTATGATTATTGTTCTTTGAACCCATGGGCCTTACTGCCTTTCTGTTGGGCTGAATTATCGTTGTCTCTACGGGGGTGTATATCCGTTGTGAAAGGCGATGTAATGATTTTATACATCGTTGGAAGCAGAAATGACAGTATTTTTTGGATCTTCTTGTTTTTGTGGTCTTGGATATCAGATATTAATTCCTGGAAGAAATTCTGGGATCTTATCTGGGTTTTTGTTTACATCATTGATCAATTCAAGCCTGTCGTAGTGCACATAATCCTATCCAAAAATTTTAATTTATCTGGTCCTGAGCTTCCAGTTTAATAGGTTCTTGATTACTTCACTGACTTCTTCAGTTGTAAATTCTGGGATCATCTTGGGAAGATGTTCCGGTTTCTTCTTCTCAATCAGCTCGCTCACATCATATTCCCCTGGATCAGGAAGTTCCTAATCCAAAAAAATTTTACTTGCTCTCGTGTTGGGTATAATCCTTCGTTTTTCTTTCTTGAGGGTTTTTAAAATTTTTAGATTTTCAAACAAAAGTTATCTTTTCCCCCTATTTCTGTATTTTTATATCTGGACAATCCATTTTTATACGATAGTCTCGTTTCAGCGTGTCAATGCACTGTTTTACTGTCTATTAGGTTCATCTCTTCATATGCGTTTTTCTCTTTTTCATAATCGATCTGCCAACTTCAGTTTTGGTGATCAGATACCATTGCATAACTCTTCGGCAATATCACCTCAGTATTTGATTTCCTGACAGACGCCCCTCCCAAGGTGGCATCATCCAAAACCCCTTTGCTTTTTCGACAGTTTTTTAAATCCATTCCCAGGGTTTTTTTACTACAACTGCACACATATATAACAAGGTGGAGAATGTTGCAAGTTGTACCCTTTCAATTTCCTCTGGTAGTACCCCGCAATTCCCTGGTATCTATAATGTGCCCTTCGTCTCGATGATGATCCTAGTAACCCTGGTCTATGCTGGTCCCTTCAAATTGGAAATGCTCTCATTCCCATCTTCAGGTTCCAGTCTTTCGTCTTAGCGTAATTTTATCATCTTTGGGAGGGGCAGTTTTTTGGGACTCGGGGGAATTTCTGATTCATTAGGTTGTTTCTGAATCTCATCAGTTCAACTCCCACCGACTTCCATTTTTAAAGGTCTGGAGCGTGTCTCGAATCAGTTCATTGTAAAATCACTCGATACTGATCGATACTGATACGATACTCTTTGTTCAGTTACGGAATTTCAGGAAACCTGTTGAAAATTTTCTATAATTTCTGCCTGTATCCAGTCACTTTAATGTTTGTAGATCCGGGAAGATCGCACTTTCTTCATTAACAAAAGTTGGCCATTTTCTGCGCTGTTGCAGCTGCTTGGGTGGGCGCTGGTTGTAAACCTGCGCACCTTCAGCAGGGAGGCATTCGATGGGTTCCTCCTTCAGGCTGTCGCATTTCAGGTATCCGACCAGGCCGCCTGCTCAACTCCTGGTCCCATCGCTCGCATCTGTCACCCCAAACGGTGCTCCAGGGCGCCCGACCTCCTCAGTTGGCGCATTTTCAGGCTTTCTTTTTAGCGTGTCTCCATACTTAATGGCATTTTTTTCCCACGCCAGGACAACTGTAGCCCTCAGGCTGAGGCCCCTGTTGACATTTTGGTTTTCCCCCACGACTCTCTGGTACAAGTCCCGTTGCTGGTTGCCCATTCTGATGGCCTTATCCAGAATTGCCTTCGTAGCCCACCAGGACCTCCTTCTCTCATTAGTTGGTCGACTGTCTCGAGAAGGCTGGATTTCCCCAACTTGGGCAAGTACGACAGCGGGCTCCTGAAGGGGGAGAGTGGAGTTAGGTGTGAGATGTAGATTTATTGATGTTCATCACGCCCTTGAGCCTTTTTGTGTGTGTATTTATTATTGGGTATGTTCTTTAAAATAAAAATTGGTTTGAAAAGCGGATTCAGTAATTAGTGCATAATAATCACTGCTTAAATTGTCAATGAAAGATAGTCATTGCTTGGTGGTACGTAAGGGCATGAAGAGCAAAGCTGTTCTTTGCCCTTTTATCTCCACCTCAACGATAAGTTTTGAAAATTCCCTGCAATAAAAAATAAGAATGCTAGTTTAGTAATCCGTAAAGAAGGAAAGAAAGTTATTATGAAGAATTGGTGCCGGAAAAAAGCGAACCTGATAAACAATGCACAAAATGCCTTCCATTTGCTAACAAACAAGTATTAACTCGCATGAGACCATTTGCTGCAACCCGATATAAAGTTTTTCGTCCATCATCCCAATCGCTTCCTCAATGTTTCTTTGCAGCTCTTCAAGATCATAAGGCTTGTTCGCATATACTTTACTTTTGAGGCATTCCTAAAGGGAAAATCTGGTGAGGACAAATCCGGCGAATGAGGGGACTCTACATACTCAAAACTTTTTTATATGCAATGGTTTCTCTTCTGTTTCCTGTGATCATGTATTACGCCGCGAGAACTTTTTCTCGGAGGCGCTACAAAAGAGATTAGCAAGAAGAATAAAATTCTTAGGTGTACAAAAGCGCTCCTAGCAGTCGGAGGCTGAACACAGCTTAAGAAATGGTCTACAGCTCTAGAGAAGCAAAATAATGAAGTGTGGTTATGGTCCTGCCACCTGCCAGAGAATAGTGCAACTACATTGATTTGCAAGGAAACAGTGATATTTTATGATTTTTCACATTTTTAAGCTGATATTGAGTAAATAGCAAGAATTTACAATAGATTACAAGATGAAAAATATTTCTGGACATCACCAATGAAGTTTTCATATGCAGAATTCACGCGGAGCCAAGAAATCAATAAATTCATCGTGAAAAATAATGTTTGTTCACATTGATAAAGTTCAGTTCACAGTGTTGTTGACAAACAAGCTATTACAGCTCTAGTACAAAACATGGCCATGAGAGGTAGCCCTTTTTAGGCCATTATACCAACATACATGGAAATAACCTAGAAATACAGTCATTATACCTTGTCTTATATGATGAAGTTTTTACAATTTTTTCTTAATCTATCCTATAATTAATTTGTGGTTTCTCCATTGTGAGAATGATGAGATCTTCATTCTGAAATGTAACAGTCTGGCACGCTGGTGGCCCGGCACCCACCGGGTGACATCAGATGGGCGGACGGCCCATCGGCCGGCGCGCCCGGCTACTCACGGTTGATTACTCGGATGTTTGAAAGCAGTTAAATCAATTTTTGCGTAATTAGTAATTAAATCGCTCTATAAAATGGCATATTTGGTTTTGTGGCAACCCCTTTGCGGTAGTGCCAGCGTAATTTTAAGCTAGCTCACCATTAATTACGCAAAAATTAATTTTTGCGTAATTAGCTAATAATAGTTCTAAATGGTGGCATATTTGGTTTTGTGATAAATGGTTGTGATAGTGCCAGCTTAAGAGATGTTAACGATTAGTACGCGTCGGTTTTCTGTGGACACTATCAGTTAGACTGCGGTTAGCTTTCCGACTCACCAGCACCTCGAGGAAAAGCAATTTACTTTCGATTTCCACCTCTATAGAGAACCTAATTTTGGTGTGTGTCATTGAGGTGCTGGAGGAAGTCCGCTAAGACATGAAGACCGTGGGGCCGCACTACTAATGCATTGTCCACATAGCGGAGGCATAGTGTTGGTTTAAGTAGAGCACTTCGCAGGGCTTCCATTTCGAAAGCTTCCGTGAATGAGTTTGCCACCATAGGAGAGACGGAGCATTTATGGCCGCAACTTTCGTGGCCCAAGACTGCCCATTCGTTCATGAGCACGGGGGAGCAAAGTTTGTTGTGTATAATAATGGTCGCCTCGTCCGTCGGTACCAAAGATGTGACATCGAAGCTAACGAGGATGTCAGTAGCATTTACTCGTTGCCCCTTAAGAAAATGAATATGATGGACCGAATTCATGACAGACATGTCAGTGAGGCTTCAGTTTGTCGGCCACATAGCGGGCCAGAAGGTGGATAGGAGCTTGTATGTATAAACTCTTGCGCAGTTCATTTTCACGCATTTCGCCATGAGGAAGGTCGTAGAATGCCCTAAACACCTTTGCCTAGGACGCGGCGTCTCCCGAACAGCCACGTTGTTACTAACTCCAGCCGCGGATGCCTATGCTCTCATGAAGCTTGTCTGCTCCCAAAAAGTGGAAATTAGAAATTGAGATGATCAACATACATCCCTTATTGTTTACGGCGTCTTTCAACATCTATAAAAGACCCAATGTACAAATATTACATATTACGTTGGGGAGCTTAGTAGGAAGGCAACAGAATTTACCATTTTTCCGGAAACTAAAACATTCGGAAAGAAATCAGGAGAAGACAACGGGCTAACGAACTCCGAGGAGGTAGCTGGAGAGTCAAGAAAGGCATGGGCAGCGTCTCCGTGAGACACAGACACTGGCAGGGGGAGATTAGGAATGGAGTATTTATGCACCTATCAATCTGCAAATGCCTAATTGTGCTCAAGGTAATCAGCAGGTGAATGTCGTCGTGGAGTTCGAAGATTTATTTGTTATTTTGTTTCGCCGATGATTTGGATAGATACGTGCAGCTTCCCATTGACATTTATACAGTAAATCCTGGGAGAATCACATAATTGGCAATTCAAATTCGGCTATTCGAATTTGCCGAAGAAACTGCTTGGTGGTTTTTGGGGATTCATCTGACGATATGAAATTTGCTTTAACCATGCACTATGCATAGGCGCGAGCCATAGAGGACTCGTTCGTTAAGCTCCAAGCGGTTGTGCGTCAAGGAAATGGTTCCATTCTCTTCGAAGCGCGGACCGACGAGCAATTCGAAAATATCTTCTCATACTTAGCAGATTGCCAGCCTCCAAGTGAAAGTGACCCCTCACCAGTGGCGGCTCGTGGTCATTAGGGTGTGCAAAGTTTTTCTTCCTCTCTCTCTCTCTCTCTCTCTCTCTCTCTCCTCTCCCTCTCTCCCTCTCTCTCTCTCTCTCCCACTCCCTCTCTCCCCCCTCTCTCCTCTCTCTCTCCTCTCTCCTCTCTCTCCTCTCTCTCCCTCTCTCTCCTCTCCCTCTCTCCCCTCTCCTCTCTCTCTCTCTCTCTCACACACACACACACACAAACATTACATGCATGCATTTACACATATTGACATTAATCATGACAATTAAACACAAATCATCTTATGAAGTCTGATAGCATGCCGAACAATTCCATTCCATTGTTTCTTTTCAGTTATTTTTATCTGTGGCGTTTTTCATTGAAATCATTTATTTCTTACATTTCATATTTTCAACGCTATTCATTGTTAGTGGTACAAACACCCTTGACAAAAAGAACTTCTGATTTCGTTTTCAAAACACATTGAAACGTAGCTAATACTTACGTTTACAAAATACAATTAGGTTGAATACTTCGAAATGGTTTTGTAATTAACTCACTTTAAAACACAAGAGAATACAATAGTATACATTAACATTTTCATGACTGCAACACTGAACACAATGCGTTCGCTTTTCGCGCGCTAGTGCGAAAGCTCATTTAAGTGGAGAGATATCTCACACTTTCTGCGTTCAATGTCACACTTACTTCTGTTAAAATCTTGTGCTACTCGAGTGTTATATCTTCGAGACACGTCAAGGCTTTTCCCGAGATCCCACTGCGCCTGCGCCGTAGATGGAGCACCGCGGCGGGATTGCTCCAGTCCTCCATAAGCCACCGTTGTTCCTCCTACCCTGCAGTCCCGCGGCACCTAGGACGCGGTTTCTCGTCGCATTTCTCGAGTGTGCTCCGCAGCTTTCACGAAGGAAAGGCGGACGGACCGGCAATCGCAGCTTCCGAACGCGCGTGTTTGAAATACCATGTTCGTAAATGCTCTGAGAGGACTTATATCCTTTGTTAAGAGATGTTTAAGAGAAATGGCACCGAATTAATTTGGGTTTGCACATGCGAACGTGCGAATACCCATGAGCCGCCACTGCCCCTCACCTACTTTTAACCTATGTAAGGATAAATTAAGTGATCCGTTCAAAGAATTCAGTAAAACAAAAGTTTATATAACTCATTTAAATTGCATTCAGCTATAAGATTCCTTGATCATCTTTCTAAAAACGCATTTATCGCGCGGATGCTGCCAAATAAGGTTTACTGAATAGTTAGTGAAGAATGAATGCGTCGTGGCACTGGTCAAATAATGTCGCATAGAATGTTATCAGTTCGTCGAAATATGTTTGTATAGCTAATTAACTAATTCTTCCGAAAACTCCTGAATTGATAAACAAGATATCCATTCTGTGATCGTGTAGAATGTTTCAATTTTCCTTGAAGGTTGCAGCGCTGTTAGTAATGGAGGATTACTCCGAGAAGCGCAAAGCGCTGAACGCCCCCCAAGGGGCTTGGAGACGCGTTGTACACAGAACACAGAGTACTTCGCGGTAGCCTGATTAGTAAAATTAATCGAGAATTTAGTTCACGAATTGTTTAAAATATAACGAGTGCGCATAAAGATTTATAACTATATTCACCGAATAGAGTAACTAAATAAGTTATGAATAAAGCAAACACTTAATGCAAATTTCTGCAGTTTCAGGTTTTGTGACTAATTTCTTATGTGTGTAAGCAACTAGCCGCAGAAAAGTGTCAGTGAAATATACGAAGAGTTCAAGAGATTTTGTACAAATAAGAAATGCGTATAACGATTTATAACTCTTATAAACGAATAAGATTTTTCAATAAGTTATAACTTATAAAATAAAGCAAAAACCTATTGTAAATTTCAGCAGTTTTAGGTTTTATGACTAATTTCTTATGTGCGTGTGCATCTCGCCGCGGAAAACGGTCATAGTGAAATATACGAAGAGTTCTGTTCAAAGGATTTTGTACAAATAAATCCGTATAACGATTTATAACTCGTATAAACAAATAGAGTAATTCAACAAGTTATAAATAAAGGAAACGTTTCTTGCAAATCGGCAATCGTATGCTCCATTGAAAATGAACAATATGCAATTAGCTGATGTTAAGGTTACAAAATTTCTATGTCTCAATTCAATCAAACCTCAAATGGAATGTTCATATAACAATTAAACACTAAATTAAGCTCACAATGTTATGCATTCAGAATTCTTTCTAATACTGTCAGCCTTCATGCAGCTCGTTGCGTGTATTTTGCAAATGTACATTCCCGCCTGAGATATGGCATAATATTCTGGGGAAGCTTATCCTTTAGTATGCCCAGACATTTAGATTGCAAATGAAAATTATCCGAATAATGAAAAAATCCCATCCACGTGATCCGTGCAAGCCTCTTTTCATTGAGCTTGGAATCTTACCATTGCCTTGCCTATTTATTTGTGAGTCTGTAGTATTTGTCAAAACTGACTTACTTAACGGTGGGAACTTATTTTCATGTAATGTTGATATTTATAGTTACAACACTCGACATAGAAATCATGTTCATAAAGTGTCAGTATGAACAGCTCACTACAAGAAATCCACATACAATACATGTACGTTACTTTACAACGCATTGCCAGATGAAATTAAACAATTAAAATTGGTACACAAATTTAAGTTAAAAGTAAAATCTTTTCTGCTGAAAACTTTCTATCAATTGCATACTGAAAAAAATTTTTTAACAAAAACAAGATATAGTAAATGAATTAGTCTACATTTGCATTATATATTTAAAAAGACTCAATATGCCTGTAACAAATAATGTACTTCCGGGTCAATGACCCCCATCTCGATCGGGTTTTTGTCCAGTTTCCCTGATCCATTGAGCAAATGCTGAGATGGCCTCTTGATTTGCTTCTGGACGTAAATGTAGCTTCACTATGCGCACGTTTTGTTGAACTTTCCTTTTGCTTGTAGTGGTGGTAGAGCTTAGGGTGAGTTTCTATTTTGTTAACAATACAGAAACATCAAATCTGTTTGTTCCTTTACCGTTAAAAATAAGTTTTCTATAATTTGGCAACGAAAATATCTAGTATTTGAAATGTTAATCCCTCGCTTTTTTAAATGTGTTGTTGTTATTATTATTATTATTATTATTATTATTATTATTATTATTATTCTATTATCTTTAAACTATTAACAGTTAAATTGTTGGGAAGGGATTCTGAAACTCAAGAAAGCGTGCGCAGATGATTTTCTCCCCCATACGTCACATACAGACTGTTTTTGACTAAATAAATAAAAAAAATAAATCAAACTTCCAGCCGGGGTGGACAACTCGCCCCTTCAGACAGCAGAAGCTGAAAAGAAAAAACGGAAAGAAAAAAGTCCTCTTAATGAGCTCTTAAACTTTTTTAATCTACGGCTCTCTTATCCTCAAATCTTAATGCTTTTTTTCTCCGACGGGACGAACTAAAACTCGTCCCGATATACGCCTTAATTTTTTTGTTTATAGCAAACACCTTGTTCCACCACGACCCCCATTCTTTCGCGGTTTTACCCCATATATGGTTAAGGTCAATTACGGCGTCCGTGCTTGTGGCGGAGGTTTTACTTTGGTTCACGATTCGCCGATTTCTGCAGATTCCTTTTCAGACCGACCGTCAAATAGTGTGCGTGTGCGTAGGTGCGCGTGCGCGCGCAGGTGTTCCATCTCTCATACTCACTGTATGTAACATCTATATCCCCTCACGACAAACTGTGTCAGTTGATGACTTCCTTGGCTTAATAAACCTTCCTTAATTGTTGATGAACACTCCCACAGCCCTCTTTTTTATTTATTATTTCTCTCTACAATTGACGCGAAGCGTCTCCTCCCCCCGGGGGGGGGTCGTTGAGCGTTTTCGGAATAATCGTCCATTAATTACAGCACTTAATATCGGAGTAATCCTCCGTTATTGTTGTCCCATACTTGTTAAAGGGACGCAGTTTTGGAATCTATCATCGACACCATTAATCTGGTGATTCTCATTACTGGTGAAGCTAGGCCACACTAGCTATTTGTGGCCCTCACTACTGATATGCAATATTAAATTGTATGTAGGTGACCATTTCCCCACTATTGCCCGTATTGATCGTCTGGGTTTGCTCACTCCCCTTCAATGGATTGTGCAACATGCTGACGAGTCGGCATTCCTAACTAATGTTGACCTTATCAAATGGTCCGTTCGACGATGTGGATGAAATGACTGGGCATTTCAATAGCGCTATACTCTTTGCTGCTTCTATCACAATTCCAAAATCATCCGATAAACCGCGACATCCTTTTGTCCCGTGGTGGAATGTGAACTGCTGTAGAGCGGTCAGTGCTCGTAAAATAGCACTGGCACGACTCGAGCATTATCCTACTGTGGGTAAGATGCAGAGTGAAGGCGTGGAGAACAATTTTAGAGAGCACAAATGCATCGTGGAGAGCATACTCTCTCTAAATTGCCACACGTATGGTGTGGAGAAGAATCCGCCAGATAAAAGGACACAATTCACTAAATACGGTGCCAGATCTCCCTAAAAATTGAGATATCACTTCTCGTGATATGATTGTAGAGGAACTCGCCGAGCACTAAGAACACATTGTCGAGTTCGGCGAATTACGCTCCTTACTCTTTTGGTTAGAGGGAGGAGAGTCGTTCCTTGGAATTTTCTTGTAAAGCGTCTGCTGATTACAACACCCCTTTCTCCATGTCGGAATTACGCTCTGTTCTGGCGTTGGCGAAAAGAACTACCCCAGGGTCCTGATGTAATATACAACCATATGCTACAGCATCTTCCTGATGTGGCAAGTGCAATTTTTCCTCCGCCGTTATAATCGCATCTGGTAGAGCACACCATCCCGCTCAATGACAAGAACCATAGTCCCAGGTTTATTAAAGAAAGGAAAGGATCGGTCGTTGCCATCGAGCTACCGTCCTCTCTCTTACCAGCTGCGTTTACAAAGTGCTGGAACGGATGGTAAATTAGCGTTTGATCTGGACTGTGGTGCGCAGAAATCTGCTCACATCAATACAGTGCGGATTCAGAAAACACCGATCAACCCTGGACCGGCTTGTCGCTTTGGCAACAGAAATGACATCGTTTTGAGACAACACAAGCTCCGCCTGTTTATCCAGAAAAATTTATCGAACAGATCTCTCCGAGTTCGCGTTGGTGACAAACTCTTGAAACCAACAGACACCCTCATGAAAACGGCATCCCCTAAGGGTCGGTGCTAAATGTCAGTTTGACCTTGGCCATAATAAACAGTATAGCGTCGGTCGTGAGAGAATATGTAAAAGTTTTACGGTCTGTGGATGATTTTTGCCATTTTCTGTTCATCCAACAGTGTAATTCAGAGACAACTTCTACTGGTGCTCAACGAAGCTCCACAAATGAAGCACGTCAACAGGTTTTAACTTCTCATCTACTAAAATCTACTGGGGTGCATTTCTGCGGATATACCACTTGCATACCAAGCCAGTCCTTTACTTACGAGGAAAGAAACTTCCAGTCGCTGAATCTGCCAGGTTCCTCGAGCTCACGTTTGACAAGTCCCTCACGTGGCATGTTCATATCCGCGTACTACAAACCAGATGTATCTCTCCCTTAATCATTATATGCTGACGTCAGTGTGTACGTCATGTAGTGACGTCAGTGTAGTACGTCATGAGTGGTACGTCATGAGGAGCCGACCGCTTTACTGTGTTGCGGTTATATAGAGCGGTTATCCGCTGTCTTGAATTACGGTGTTGCGTATGACTGCAGCGTATGGCTCTGCACTCTCCGACCCATCAAAGAGATGAATTAGGGCATCCACTGATGTCACTGTAGTCCATTTAATCGGGAGGTTCTAGATTCAAGTCCAGAGGTGGCAGGATTTTCGACACCAGCTGGGTCGAATTCAGTCGCTGTCTGTCGGAGAATTCTAGCGGCCGGCTGCTCTGATTGGTAGTTTTCCGTGGTCTCTCCAATCGATACCAGGTAAATGCCGAGGCAGTACTCTAACAAGCAGGCCACGGTCTGCGCGCGTTCTCTCCTCCCTTGTCTTATCACCCCATATTAATATGCACTACCACACATGCCGGGAGACCGGACGCGAACTTAAAGCTTGCCCTGGCTGGGGGCGGTGCCCTGCTTGTGAGGAAAATCCAAATAATAAAGCAGAAAAATATAAAAAAGCAGTCGAATTGTGTAAATTGGGTCCTTTTTTTATTCCTGGATTAATTTTTCTTACTGAACAAATGAATACATGTTTTGTAAATAAACCTTTTACTAAACAATGTTTCTGGAGTGTTTATATGCTTCTGCAATGAAAATTTTGGCCTAGAAGTAATTTTTCAAACCAGTTTTTGTGTGTTTTTTGCGTCTCAGCCATTCAGAATGTCTAAGTAGACTATTAGAGAAAATATGCTTAAAATAGTCTTAAGCGCTTGTTTTCCAATTTTTGACGTTTATCTTTTTCTCCACTGCCACCTTATATATCAGTTTACAATCCTTTCAGAACTTCAGAACTCAAAGTATTCTCCTCCCTCTTCGATGCACCGTTGCCAACGCTTGACCCAATTATTGAAGTCGTCAATGGGGAACTCTTGTGTGTTGGTCACAGCTGTTTTTTCAGCCTCCAGCGTCCCATGCAGAGTCCCTTTCTCGGTTCTTTTGATCCTTAGGAACAAAAAGGAAGGCCTCTGGTCCTCTCGAGGCTGTACGGCGCTTAGGACAGCGTTGTCACACTCAATTTGGCCAGCAACTCTGAGACAATGAGCGCGGTGTCGTGAGACGCGGTCATGGTGCACGATCCAATTGTGGTGAATTTCTTTTCGGACAATTTTCATTTGAAGATCCTTAGTTAAAATGCGGTGAGCGATTGTTTTGGGTATTATACACCCACCATTACATCTAAGTACTTAATCGTCGGTCTTTGTCCAGAACTTGACGCGCTTTTTGCACCGAGTCGTCATTTGTGATGTCGACGGGCGTCCCGAGCGGTCGTCGTTGTTGATGGACTCCCGACCTTCACGGAACCTCTTGTGTCGCATGAAAGTTTAGCTTTATTTCATCGCTCCGTCATCATAGGCTTTTCGAAGCATTTCGAGCGTCTTGGGCATCGTTATTCACGTAGAACTTGATTGCATAACGCTGCTCTAAAAACTGGTCCATTTTTCGCTCGTTGAGGGTGCAGTGGATACCTCTGCACGGTGCGTGACCCTGCCTCAACAACAGCTTGCAGGCGACTGACACCGGTCTCGTTTCGAAGAGTAGATCGCCCACCAACTTCTTCGCCGGAAGCTCCGCCCCGCCAGCCAGTGGTGCCAACTAGAAAAACATCATTCCGAGAACTTTTGGGACAGACCTTGTGGACATAGTGCAATAATAGTTATTTATGTAACAAGTCCTTAAAAACTAAGAGTACGTGTTACATACAATGTTTTTTGTTATTTCTAGTTATTCAAAATAAACATTTAACACTTTCATGAGTTATGAAATGTCATTTCCCTCGATGTTCTGTAGCAAGAGTTGTTGGTTCCGAAGGGTTTTGGTACCATTGATCGCAGTGCGCGGAAGGATCTAAAGGACAGAAGGAGGACGAAGAGGACCAGGGAACTTAATGTGACAATGGGAACAAAACGAACAAAATTGGAAAAGAGGAGAAAAGGGACAAAATGGGGAAAGGGGAAATAGCAAGGGGGAATGAAACGAGGGAAAGAAAGGAGAACAAAGGGGAGAAATCGAACAAACGGAACAATGGGGACAAAAGAGACAAAATGGTAAAATCTAAAACCGATAGTCTGTAAAATATGTTCCATGGGCTCTCGGGTATTTTAACGGACGTGCTCGTCAATCGTTTCGATGGTTGGTTGCTAAGGATCTAAGCCCGTGTTTACCGACGATACTAACAAAAACGGCTTTGCTGTTAAAAAAGTGGACGAATAAGTTCAGAATTTTTGTTTTTAATTCTAACATTTACATTATTTTCCAATAAATATATAAATAGTAACAGTATAGTTCTAGTTCTAATTGAAAGTCGATTTGCATTTTTTATTCAAGAATAACTTAATCTTGTCGTTCGTCAAGGTATAGTTATAAGTGTTATATACCTGTTATATCAATGTAAGTAGCTTAGGAGTAAGGATTTTGTAATAAATTTTATTATATTGTAAATTACATAACGTTTTTATTTATAACCTGTACAATACACAATAAGGATAGTTGTATTTACCGAAAAGTTCTTTAGAATTACTGTAGAATTGATATAACTAAATAAATTTTCCCCGCGAAAATTTCCCCGCCCCGGGCATACGTCCACGCTATGCCACTGCTTCTCCCCATACATCACATAGTATTTACTGTTCTTTGACTACATAAATCAAATGTGCACAGATCTCACACGCATAGATGCTCACGTGCACGATTAAAAAATACAACTGGAGGGCGGTGGTGCAATTCTTCGGACTTCGGATTAGGATTCACCGCGTCGACATACCGAGAGAAAAATGTCAAAGACTCTTGGTCTGACATCAACCCGCGAAAACAAAAAATACAATTTCACTGTTTTTCGCGAGAAGAAAACTGGAGGGTGTTGGCCGCAATTTTAGCTTCAGATTCGGATTTAGCACGTCGGCATGCACAGAGAAACATGTGTCAACTCTTTGGGTGTGACATTTTCTTTTTTCTTTTGTGTGCCTGTGTTATTACATCTTGTTTTTTGTGATATAAGTTTACGAAATAATCCAATTTATAATGTAGACTGCTATAATCCCCCTCCCACTTCTAGTTGAATTAACCTTGTGTAATAAAACTATTTGATGTTCATTTAATGAGGATTTGCCTCCATGAAACTGTCCAGACTTTATACGCCGTTAATCTTTTAAATTTGATCATTGTCGTCTTTTCTATGCTAAAATAAATTCAGTTCTTAGAGTGCACACACTAAATTCTAAAACGGATATTAGTTAAATATAGGATTTCGTATTCTAAGGAAAATACTCGATTCAGAGGAAAACATTACCTGGTTTACCTGCATCGAAAGGAATAAGACACGGGGATCATTAAGCCCGTTGTTATTTAATGTAATAATGAATAGTATTATAAAACAAAAACAAAAAAGGGGTATAGTATGGGAAATATAATATAAATATCATATGTTATGCAGACGACACATTGTTAATAGCAGAAAATGAAGATGACTTACAAAGATTGTTGTACGAATTCAGTAAAAGTATTTTAACTTAAAAATATCTACCCAGATGACGGCAGCTACGACAATTGCAAAGAATCCGATTAGGTGTAAATTGCTAGGGGATAATCAAATAATAGAACAGGTTGTAGCGGAAAAATATATGGGAGTAACTTTTAACAAGCTCAGGGCA